>VIYQ01004040.1:0-12924 GCA_009928355.1 Chlorella sp. CH2018 | reverse complement strand
GGGTGGCAGAGGACGGGGGGCGGGCCGGCGTGCAGGTTGCGCGTGCAGTGGGGCTGGGCGGCAAGCTGCATTGGCTGCGGCAGCATGCCAGGCAGGCTGGCCCACCGGTAGCCAGCAGCCAGCCTCCTTGTGTGGGTGGCCATTACTCCGCTTTGCGCACGTTCCCGCTCCTCTCCCAACTTGCACAGTGCCTCCGGCTGCCTTTCACAAAGCAGCCAGGGCTCACCTCCTTGTTGGCGCGGTCGTACTCCGCCTTGCGCCCCTCCACCGTCTCTTCGGGCGAGGGCTCCGCCAGCAGCGTGTCCAGTGTGATGGATGCGTTGTAGGTACGGAACACCTGCAGATTGGGGTGATTTGGGGAGCAATTGCGAGTTAGGGAGCAATTGCAAGTTGGGGAGCAAAGGCTGCCGGCTGGTAAACGCAGGGCCAGGATGATGGGCGGATGTCCTGTAGGTACAGAACATGTGCAGGCAGTGATGGTGAGAGATGCTGGCCGCACTGAGACAGGGCGGACACAGCACAGCGGCATGCCAGCCCGGTACCACCAGCGGATCAATGTTCTGCTGACTGGGAAACAAGCCAGCATGCCCCACCTTGACGGACAGGCCGTCCCTGAGACGCAGCATGTGGGCGCCAACCCAGCCTCACCAGTCGAGCACGTGAGCAAGTGACACTAACAAATCAAACTGACCTTGACCGACAGGCCGTCCATCAGGTCCTTGAGCCGGGTGTTCAAGTCCTGGGCATCAAAGCACTCGAACAGCTGGTCGCCCTCCTTCTTGGCTGCAGGCAGGGAGCGAGACGCGATCCGAGGGTTTCAGTAACGATGAACAGGTTGATCGGCAGGCAAGGCAATCGAACAGCTGGTCGCCCTCCTTCTTGGCTGCAGGCAGGGAGCGAGAGGAAGAGCAGAGGGCCGGGGCGGCGTGCGTGAAGCCTGCTCGGCAAGTGCACTCCGCCGCCAACGCATGCCGCGGTGTGCAGCGCTCGGTAAAACACAGCGCCCGGCCCCAGGTGTGCAGCCTGCCCACTCCGCCGCATCGGAGCCCCCCCGCCTCACCCTTGCCGCTCTCCGTCTCGCGCTTGAACAGTGCCACGTTCTCAAACACTTTCTTCTCAACCTGCAGTGAGGCAGTTGGAGCAGCCGAAGCACCGCAGGAGTGGGCAGCCCAGTGTGCTACACACCGGTGCATGTGTTGCCAGTCCAACCAACAGCCCCTCGCTCAGAACCAAACAGCCCAGCCAGAGCACAATGCAGAACCAGAGCCAGAACCAAACAGCCCAGCCAGCACCATCACCTCCCGCTCACCTCCACGGTGTTCTCGTAACGGATGGAGTCCTTACCCAGGAAATCAAACTTGATCTGGTTGGGGGCAATGCACTCCACGTTCTCCACCTGCATCGGGTGTGAAGGCGGCGGCGGGTTGTGCGGACATCTGGTGCATGTGCTGGCAGCGGCTGGCGTGCCAGCAGCCGGCGCGCGTGAGCTTGCAGCCGCCTGCTGTGCCTGCGCCCGCGCTGCCAGGCATGATGCCGCAACCAGGGGTGTGCGGCGGCAGGGGGTCCAACCATGTTGCAAAGGCTCCAAAGGGGGTGCTGCAGCCCACCTTGAGGGTGCAGCAGCCCACGGTGCCAGCCTCGTCTCCCCTCCCTGCTTACGCACCCCAACACACACACAGCCCCAGGAAGCAGCGGCTTGAGAGGACAGCAGAACGGCCTTGCCTTGAGGGTGCAGCAGCCCACGGTGTCTGCCTCGTCCTCGTCCTTCTCGTGGCCCGCACGCAGCGCCAGCTTGTCGATGAAGTACAGAGCAGTGGCCATCTGCGGATGGATGGCATGATAACAGCAGGAGGGCGGCATGGGCAGGGAGTGTGGCATGCTGCCCACATGCTCTGATGTTGTGCACGCCGGCAGTACAGTTCTCACAGGCATGCTGCTGTGCCCCCACACCGCCGCTGCGGCACGCCGCGGCTGACCAGGAGCTGCTGCCTGTGATCATGCCTGAAAGATGCCCAACACACAGCAGGCCTTCCCTGTCCCCGCCGTGCATCACACCAGCAGCCGCCCACCTGGCGCTCTGCGCGGCTGTTCGACCCCCAGTTGCGGGTGTAGTCCTCCCGGATCTTGCCGATGTGGTCCTTGAGCTTGCGCGCCTTCTCGTACCTGCGGCGGGCATTGCCAAGAGTGGTACCAACTTGTCAGTCCAGCCCAGCAGTGCAGCAGGTCCCCATTGTGTGGGCACCTGCAGCAGGCATGCGCCCGCCTCGCCCCGCACTCCCCCACTCCTGCGGCTCTGTGCCTGCAGGCCGCCCAACATGCGGCACCGCATACCCCGTTGCTCGGCCCAAGCCGTGCGCCCCACAGCTCACTTTTGCAGGTCGCTCTCGCTCTTCCACAGAGAGTTGGCGGCCAGGAAGACGTACCTGCGGGGGCGGGAGGAGGGAGGAGGGAGGAGGCCGGGAAATGGGGCAAGGAGGAGGAGGGAGGAGGCCGGGCAATGGGGCAAGGAGGAGGAGGGAGGAGGCCGGGCAATGGGCCAAGCAAGCGTCAAGGGTTTGCGTCAAAGGACGTGCAGGGCAGAGTGAGTCAGAAGGAAATGGTGAACGCAGCGCTCCAAGGGCTGCACCCGGGAGGAGGAGGAGGGGGAGGAGGAGGGGCTGCAGCCAGGCGGCGGGCATCAGCCCATCACCGTCACTTCGAGCAGCCGTTTCAATCGGAACGTCACTCAGCCAGCGCTCACCTGTGCTCCTTGGTGTTGACCGGGTTGCGCTCTGTTGTGCCGATGCAACACCCAAAACAGTGCACCAGCAGCCAATTCAACAGGCCAGCCAATGAAGCGCTCACTTGTACTCTTTGGTGTTGACGGGGTCGCGCCAGAAGGCCAGCCACGTGACCGTGTTGTCGTGCCGCACCTCCTTCCACTGCTGGCCTGCGGCAGCACCGACCCAACGATGACAGGGCAGTCACACAGCAGAGAGCAGGGCAGTCACAAAGCAGAGGGCAGGGCAGTCACAAAGCAGAGGGCAGGGCAGTCACAAGAAGAGAGCAGAGCAGCCTGGTGACACACATGCTGTTCAGCGCTCAAACTCGCAGTGGTCGGCACCGCCAGGATACGCAGACAGGGCAAAATGATGGCAGGGGCTTCCAAACTCACGCACAGCAGTGCCAGCCTTGCCCAGCCCCAGCCCGGCAGCTTTGCCCCCCGCACCGCCCCACCAACCCACTCACCCTCGTATGGGTGCTTGGGCACGGGGGCGCCCTTGCCGATGTTGATGGTGATGTCCCGCGGGTAGATGCGCTTCTTGATCTTGCCCATCTGTTGGTACAGGCAGGATGAAGCAGCAGGTTTAGACCACTGGAGAGGCGAATAAGTGGCATGCGGGTAGATGCGCTTCTTGATCTTGCGCATCTGAGGGGTTCAGCCGGAGAGTAGTGCAGGTTGTGTCGGCACAGGCGGATCCAGCGGCAGGTTCAGACCACTAAAGGCGCTGAAAGAGCCAACGCATGTTTCATGCGGGCAGATGCGCCTCCTGGCCCTGACCAGCTGAGGGGCTGCAAGGTGGAAACCATGCACGCCGAGCCCAGTGTGTGCCACAACGAGCGTGTGCCACGCGACAACGCAGCACCCCAGAACCGACATCCACGCAGCACGGCCCCGGGTTGTCCCAGCCGCCCACGCACCTTGGGATGCTCTCCACGCCCGCGGAACAGGCCCGGCGGCTCCACCCTGAAGTTGCCCACCTGTAGTCCACAAGTTTACCAGCAGGCAGGTGCATGGGGCTTCAGTTCAATTGGAACAGCAAGCAGGCAACTGTCCGCCCAGAAGTTGCCCGCCTGCACAGGGAAGCCATGCAGCAATGCAGGCAGGTGGCGGTGAGGGCAGGCACACAGCAGTTCGCATGCTGGGCGGCCTGCTGCACGGGGCACAGCAAGGACCCCTTGCTGCAGGCCCATCCATCGCCAGCACAACCAGCAGCCCCCCACCTGCTCCATGGGCCCTTCCGATAGTGCCGTACTTGCAGCAGCTCAGTGCAACCCCACACTCACACGCGCCGCTGAGTCAGCCCATCTGCTCCATCCGCCCGTCGATGGTGGTGCACTTAAAATCTGCTTTCAAGTGCAAGCCCATCCATCGACCCAGCACAAGCAGCAGCCCCCCAGCAGCCCCACACCTGCTCCATGCGCCCGTCGATGGTGGCGTACTTGTACGGCGCCTCCTGCTCCTCCTTCTGCCGCTTCAGCTCCGCCTTCTCCTGCACAGCAGAAGATGCGCGGATGCCCCCTGGTGTTGGCAGCTAAACATGCAAGCCAGAAGAATGGGATGAGCAACCCCTCTGCTGCCGCAGCTCTGACTTCCCCTGCAGCAGCATGCGTGCAAGCGCACACCAGGCTGTGCCACGTTGGGGAGTCCAGCCGCAAACAGCAGCTCCTGGCCCTGCCCCAGGCAGCCCAACTTCAGCGCAGCCCATCCAACCCCTACCTCGTCTGCCCTGTGCCCCCTAACCAGCACCAGCCTCCCTACTCTAAGCCGCCCCACCTCCTTGCTCATCGCCTTCTTCTTCTCCCGTTCCGCCATGTGCCACTCGTAGATGGGCGTGAAGTCGCACCTGGGGAGGGGCCGGGGAAGGGGAGTTTGAATTGGGCCACTCGTGCAGAACAGGCTGTCTCAAGGCCAGGCGCAGGCACCAGGCTGCCCTGCGGCAGCCACGCATGCCATCTACAATGCATCAACATGCATGCCATCTGTCTGTAGAGACAATGCTGCAGTGTCCGCCAAAGAGCTCTGCCGCAGCAGCGCGCAAGCACATGGGGATCACTTCCCCAGGGACTGGATGATGTGGCGGGGGCCACAGGCAGTGCCCCCATTCGCACGCCCACAGCACATCAAATTAGCAACAAATCCACATCACAACCAGCAGCAAACGCAACGGGCCTCACTTGTCCAGGGACTGGATGACGTGGCGGGGGCCCAGCACCTCGCGGAAGCCCTCCCAAAAGTTCTTGAGGAAGGTGGGCTTCTGCATGTAGTCTGCAGGGCAGGGCAAGGAATGGAGAGGTGCGGCACGTTGGCAAGCAAAAGGATCGCAAAAGGATCGCCGCCGCTGCAGTGGAGAGCGGCGGCTGCGGTCTCTGCATAGACAAATGTGCAAGCAGTAAGCTGCATCCCCCCATGGCCAGCAACAGCAGCAGCGCCCCCCTGCCAGCTAACCCCAGCAGCGGCAGCGGCGCTTGACTCGGACCCAGCCTGCGCAGCAGCAGCAGCACCCACCGGTCTCCTTCATGACCGCAAACATGGTAGCCACCTCCTCCTGCTCGGGTGTGAGGTCCACTGGCACGCCATCGTACAGCATCTTGACGCCATGGGGCTGGTAGCTGCGGGCAGGAGGGAGTGGCATGGAGGGCTGTCGGCATGCACGCAGCCAACCCATGCCAGCGTGCACGGCATTGCACTGTACCGCAAGCCCAAGTAGCGGCAGAGCGCACAGCAGCAGGCAGCAGGGCAAGCCAGCAGCAGCAGCAGGGCACGTCAGCAGCAGCAGCAGCAAGAGCACATGAGGGCCGAGACCCACTGCCAGCAGGCACTCAGGAGCTTACTCAGGAGGGAACAGCACGCCACCGTGCTCCAGCGTGGTCCAGAATTGCTGCAGCAAAAGCAGGCGCGGCGGCCACAGCAGCGGTGGCACGTCAGCAGCACACCAGTTGGGTCGGCTTGCCATGGGGTGCAGCCGGCGGTTGCTCCATGGCACCTCCGCATTTCATTCCAGCACCCACACTGGCCGCGCCCTCCCCTGCACCACTCCCAACCGCCCCATCCTCCACCTCTGCCCACCCACCTTGGTGCCCGCCCCGCCCTCGCTGGCCCGGCTGCGCTTAGGCCGCTCGCTGCCGCCCTCGCTCTCGCTCACAGCTCGCCGCCGCTTCTTCTCAGGCTGGCCGCCCTCCTTCTTCACCTTCTTGGCGGCTGCAGGTGTTGGGGCAGGATGGGTGGCACAAAATGAGTTGCAGCCGTGCTATCACAGCAGGTGCGCCGGGCATCACACAGCTGCCGAAGTGTCGCCCTTGCATACCGCCCTGCCATGCCGCGCTGCCACCACTGCTGCCATCATGGCCTCACATGCATGCCTCTGCTGCCCCGCAACTGCTCCCCGTAGCTATCGACCCACCCCATGCCCACCTGGCGTGGGCGTGGCCCGCTGCTTGCGCTTGATGAGCGGCACATCCTCCTCCGAAGAGCTGCCATCATCTTCCTTCTTCACAGGCGGCGGCGCCGGCTTGGGCTTGGGCGCTGGCTTGGGCTTGGGCGCCGCCGGCAGCGCCACCGCGTCATCGAGCAGGCCCGGCGTGGGCCGCTTGGGGATGAGGGGAGGCTTGGCTGCTGTCGGCTTGGCTGCTGCTGCTGCTGCTGCGGGGGCTGCAGGCTTGGGCTTGGGCGCCGGGGCTGCCGCCGGCTTGGGCGCGGCGGCGGGCGGCGCGGCGGCCTTGGCCTGCGGCCGAGCTGCTAGGGGCATGTCATCCTCGCTGTCGCTGTCTGACACAATCTGCCGACCGTGCAGGTGTGCGGCAGGCTTGGAGGCGCCGTTGGCGGGTGGCGCCGCCGCCGCCGCCGCCAGCTTGGGAGCGCCGCCATTCTGTGCCGCCGGCGCCGCCGCTGGCGGCGCAGCGGGTGCTGCTACCTGAGGCACAGCGCGCTGCGCCAGCGGGATCTCATCCTCGCTGTCGCTCATGCTGGCGGTGTCCTGCAGGGACGGCGGGAGAGCAAGGGGCCGGTGGGTGGGGCCGAGCGGCGGCAGCGGGCGTCGAGCGGCGGCAGGCAGGCGGCAGGGGCGGGCTGCGCATCGTAGCGCGGGTGCCAGGGCACGGCGGAGGTGTCAGTGCGGTAGCACACGGGCAAGCAGGGCCCGGTAGAGCCTCTGGCGGCGACAGCGAGCGAGGCTGCCGCTCACCTCCTCCGCTGCTACCGCCGCCCTGGCCGCTACTAGAGGTTACAGTGAGCGCGATGCGCCAGCGGGCGGGCGCTGTCGTGCGCCCAGGAGGCGGCCCGGCACTTGCTGCAGCCGTGCGAACGATAAGAGGACCTGGTGGGCCAAATGAAGAGTGCAGCGACTGCACAGCGCGGTCGGAATGCGGCGGGCCGCCCCGTCCCTCCATTGAGAACTCCGTCGTCCGCCAGCTGGCTCGGCGCATCCTGCAGGGCTTGTGCCCCTTCCCCGCCGCCCCCGGCACCCCACGCCACCACCAGGCAGTGGGTACGGAGCGATCGCCAGCCGGCGGGCCCACGGGAGCAGCAGTACCCCTGCAGCCGGCACCGGCCTTGCGCCGCCGAAGACGCGGTGCGCTCGACTATCACGGTCTGCTACAGCACTGTTACCTTGATTCAAGCGATGGGACAAGCTTCTTGTGTTGGTTTCGTGTAACAAGACGACCAGGCACAGGCCTCCCTCACGGCTGCATGCCCAGGGGCGGAACATCACCGCATACTCGGCCGCGTCGGTTGGCGGCGGGTGGGTGGCATGACCGACACATGCTGGCTCTGATGAGGGCCCAAACGGTCATGTCAGCATCACACACACCTCCAATCAGCGCCTTTCATGTGTTAAACAAGCGGAGAGCAAGGCAGGGTGACAGTCCACCAGGCACCATACTTGAACCACAAGGCATTTGCCACAGTTAACCGCAGCGTGCCTGCTCCTGCAGTGCCGCACACCGAGCCTGCAGCGCCGCCGCCTCTGCCTGCAGCGCCGCCAGGCGCTCCCGCTGCACACCCATGTCCTGCAGGCAGCGCCGGTCGGACACAATGCTCCAGTCGTCTGCCAGGCTGTCACGCTCACGCCGCAGGCGGTCACGTGCTGTGCGGGCGGCGGCGAGCTGGGTGCGGGCACCCGCCATGGCTGCCTCTCGCTGCGCTGCACGCCCCTCCAGCTCAGCGTGCTCCCGTGCCGCGCAGTGCAGCTTCTCCCGCACGTGGGCTGTGATCTGGGGGAGAGGTGATGGTGGGAGTGGAGGGGCAGCGATGGAGTTGTGCAAAGGGAGGCAGAAAGGGGCACATTGCCGAGGGGCAGATGTGCCGCATTTCCATCCAGTGCTGCACTCAAGCCAGCCAGCAATGCAGCAACCTGGACTCATTCATTGTCTTGCAGTCCAGTGCACGGAGCACCAACTGCCCGCAGTCTCCCCCCGCCACACCTCTCATGCTCCACCCGTCGCCCCCGCACCTGCACAGCCGTCGCCAGCTTGCCCCGCAGCTTCTCCACCTCTGCCACCCGCACCTCCCGCTTGGCTGCCAGGCTGGCGGCCTCAATGCGCAGCTGCTCATAGTCCACCAGGTGCAGGCCCTCATCCGACAGCTGGTCCACCGCTTTGAGCCGCGCCTCAGCCGCCGACAGCTGGTGCGCCAGGCGGTCGCAGGCGGCACGCAGTGCGCGCCCCTCTGCCGCCTTGACCGGGTGCTGCTCCAGGAAGCGCTGCAGGCTGGCGGGCGGCAGCGCGGCGCGCGGCTGGCCTGCCGCCGCCGCCGCCGCGCAGGCAGCACCTGCGTCCGCCACCAGCTGCAGGAAGGCAGAGCGCTGGGCGTCCGCCTGCGCCTGCGCTGCTGCTGCCCTTGCCACCTCGGGCGCCAGGGCAGCTTCGGCGGCGGCAGCTGCCTCGCGCCGCTGCTCCAGCAGGCGGCCCAGCTGCTGCAGGGCGAGCAGGTAGCGCTGCTCCGCCGCCTCACCCAGGTGCGCCCCCGCCTCCTGGAACGACTTGCGGCTCGCCTTGCTGATGCCATCCAGGTACTGCGGTGCGGGGCAGGGGGGAAGAAGGGTGGACTGAGGGCTCCAGTTGTGGCATACGGAGCAGCGAAGGACGGCAGCGGGCGGTGCACCAGGCAGTGTGGGAGATGGGTAGGCAGGGCCTGGCAACGTCCAGTCGAATGACTCTGGATTGAGGGTGCTGCAGCAAGGAAACAACACAACAGCAGTAATGTTTCCACATCTACCCTGCCGCGCACCTGGCGCACCAGGCCCTGCAGCCGGGCGTTCTCCTGCAGCAGCTCCTCGTGGCGCAGCTGCAGCGGGGAGGAGCCGGCTGGGGCGGCCGCTGCTGGGGTGGGTGCCGGCGCGGCAGCAGCCACGTTGCTGCATGCTCCAGTGCTGCTGCACAGCGCTTCATCCAGTTCGGGCGAGCCCTCGGCTGCCAGCACGAGCGTTGCGGCCAGCGTGCCGTCCTCGCGCTCTGCCAACCGCAAGCGCACGCGTGGCTCCTGGCCGCGCTCCCAGCAGCGCAGCGAGATGGTCGCGCTGACGGTGCCATCGGCATGGACATCCAATCGCAGCCGTGCCTCCTCCTCCACGGCTGCCAGCACCAGGCGGACGCCGGCCGGCTCGCAGGGCACCAGGCGCACTCGCACAACGGGTGGCGGTGGTGGCGGGTGGGCGGCGGCGGCGGCGGCAGCCGCCTCGGACGCCATGCTGGCCGCCGGCGGGTTTGTGGATTGGAGAAACCCTGCTGGGGGGCGGCCACGGGGGCTGCGGGCGCAGGGCAGGCGAGGGAACCGTCAAGGTGGGTGGGGGGCAGCCCGCGGGTGTTCGGCGCGCCCGCCAGCGCAAATTCGTGCGGAATGTGATCGCCCGCTGCCCCCCAGGCGCCAGTCAAAGGGAGCCCCACGGGCATTTTCCATGCCGGCCCAACCCGAAGCCTAAAAGGCTTTGGGGCATCGCATCGCATCGCTGCGCACATCCCCACCATGGCGCCGTTCCTGCCCTCCTCCCTGTACTCCACCAGCCTGCCCCTGGCGGCCGTGGCGGCGGGCCAGCGGGAGCAGCAGCAGGCGGTGGCCTACAGCGTGGCGGAGAGCAGCCTGGCGCAGCGCTTCACGATGGCGCCCGCACCGGCGGAGAAGAAGATCGCCATGTATTCTAAGGTGCTGATGCAGGCCCGCGGGCGGGCTGGGTGCCCGCTGGCGCCCTGGGCGCGCCCCGGGTGCCGCATTGTGTGTGCCAGACCCCGCGCCAGCCCCGCCAGCAAAAGGGTTTGGCCGGCAGGGTAGTGATGACACACCGCTGCCGCTGCCCGCGCCGCCAGCACGCCCGCGCCTGCCGCGCGCTGCCGCCCACCCCGCCGGCCCCGCGCCACCCAAACCCTCGCAGGACTTTTACGTGGCGTGCAGCCTGGGCGGCATCGTGGCCTGCGGCGCCACCCACACGGCGGTGACGCCGCTGGATGTTGTCAAGTGCAACATGCAGACCGACCCCAAGAACTATACCGGCATTGTGCAGGCACGTACACGTGCGGGGTGGTGAGGAGTTCTTAACGCAGGGTTTGGCAGCGGGGATCAGCTGTGGCAGCAGGGAGTTCAGTGCAGCTTGCAGCAGCTGATGGCACGGCCCGCCGCGCTGCGTGTAGCATTTGAATGCGGCGCACGTGTGGGGCAGCAGCAGCAACCGAGCTGCCTTCCTCACCTGCCCTCCTCCTCCCCGCGCTCTCATGCAGGGCTTCCGCAAGATTGCAGGCGAGCAGGGCATCAAGGGCCTGTTCCGCGGCTGGGTGCCCACCGCCTTTGGCTACTCAGCACAGGGCGCGTTCAAGGTGTGCCACGCGGGCCGGCCGCTCGTTTGTGGGGTGGCTCCTGCATGACGCTGGGGCTGGCACGGCGGCAGGCTCATGTGCCCCTGCCAGCAGGCAGCCTGGTGGGCTGCATGGTCCAGCCAGTGAGCACACAGCATGTGTGCTTGTGGCACCTTGCCCTGCCTCGTGCCTGCAATACGGGGCCGCGCCCGCCGCCTCCCTGCTTATGCACCAACCTCACCCCCCTCCTGCCCTCTCCCACTCGTGCAGTTCGGCCTGTACGAGTACTTCAAGAAGACCTACTCTGACATGGCCGGCCCCGAGGCCGCCAAGAAGTACCAGGTGGGGGGGGAGCTTTGTGGGGGCAGCTGGGGCAGCCTGAACTGGGGCAGCTGCGGGAGCTTCAACTGGGGCAGCTGGGTGCTGCTTGGTGGCCCGCTGTCCTGGCAGCAGCTGCTCGTTTGTGTGCAGGCAGCCTCCCCAGGATGGCGCCTCAACGCAGGCAAGCTGATCCGGCCCCCCTCATCTCATCGCATCGCCTGCAGAACCTGATCTACCTGGCCGGCTCCGCATCCGCCGAGTTCTTCGCCGACATTGCGCTGTGCCCCTTCGAGGCCGTCAAGGTGCGCTTGCTATGGGCGTGTAGCAGGCCGCTGTGCTGGCATTTGCTTGTTGTTGGGCGGTTGCCAGCCACCCTGCCAGCAGTTGGGCGCACGTGGCCAGTGCAGCCGCGTACCGACACAGACACCGGCATGCTCCAAATGCCATGCACCTCAACATGCTCCACCCTCCTCAACACTCCACTGTCCTGCAGGTCAAGGTGCAGACGGTGCCCGGCTACGCGCGCGGCATTGCCGACGGCCTGCCCAAGTTTGTGCAGCAGGAGGGCGTGGGCGGCCTGTTCAAGGGCATCACGCCGCTGTGGGGCCGCCAGATCCCTTACACCATGATGAAGTTCGGTGAGAGCGGGGCTGACTGACTGACATGGGTGGTGCGGCAGGGCAGCTTGCGGCAGGGTGGGCGGCAGGGCAGCTACCCTGCATCAGTCGTGCTGTGCAGCTGCTCATGGGCACTGTGGTGAAGTCTGGTCAGCTGGGCGGGCGGCTTGACTGCCTGCTGCATCTTGCACGACACGCGCGGCATGTCCAGCCGCAGCTCGCAGCATGGTGCTGCGCGTGGGCTGCTGGCCGGCAGCAGGGCCGCTGGCCGTCGGCACCCCTGTGCGCTTGAGCTGACCGGCCCGTGCCCCCGCCCTCCTGTGCCCTGCAGGCGCGTTTGAGAACGTGGTGCAAATGCTGTACAAGTATGTGGTGCCCAAGCCCAAGGTGAGAAGAATTGGGCACCCGCAACCGTCATGGGGATGGGGGATACTCTCTGCTTCACAGCTGCCCCACGAACAGCGGGAATCAACCTGCAAGCGCCCTGCTCAGCAGCCTGCCTACTGCAGTCGCTCCACCTCTCCGCTTGCTCACCCAAACCTGCTCACCTCTCCCACCCTCCTCCCTCTCCCTGCCCCTCCAGGCCGAGTGCAACAAGCAAGAGCAGCTGGCGGTGTCGTTTGCGGCGGGCTACATTGCGGGCATCTTCTGCGCGGTGGTGTCCCACCCCGCCGACAACCTGGTGTCCAAGATGAACGCCGCCAAGGGCGTGCCCGCCGGTGAGCGCATTTTTCGTGTGTACTGCTGCTGGTTTCCATGTAGCTCGTGTCGATGCAGATCGCCTCGTGTTTGCTGCTTCAAGCACTTCCGAAGCCTGTTTGTTGGGGCAACGTCCACAGTCCTGTGCTGCCTGCATGCTCGCCAGCGTGGCTGCTGTCCATCTGTTCTCTGGGCTCTGCACCATGGCCTGCTGCCACCTGCTGCCGTACCCCATCGTGCCCCTGGCACACCCGCACCACACACCACACTAACCCTCTGCCCTCCCATTCTCCCCCCTGCAGGCGAGATCATCAAGGAGATGGGCTGGGTGGCGCTCTTCACCCGCGGCCTGCCCCTGCGTATCGTCATGATCGGCACCCTCACCGGCCTGCAGTGGGGCATCTACGACGCCGTGAGTTACTGCCAAATTGGGCGGGTTTCATGCGATGCCATGGCTGCGGCTGGGCAGAAGGCAGGCAGCCGCTGACAGCGGCAGGCAGCCTGTAGCAGCCTGTACAGACGAGACAGGCCGTGCCACAAGTTTCCCCTCAGCTCACCAGCCCTTTGCATATCCCACTCGCTCCCCTGCCGCAGTTCAAGGTGTACGTGGGCCTGCCCACCACCGGCAGCGCCGAGCCGGAGAAGAAGTGAAGTGCCAGCCGCTGAGGCGGCGCCCCGCGTGCGCCCGCACGCGCCGCGTGCGCCCGCACGCGGCGGCGCCCCCGCCCCCGCAGCAGCAGCA
>VIYQ01004033.1:0-10389 GCA_009928355.1 Chlorella sp. CH2018 | reverse complement strand
GGAGGTTGACGTAAGCTGCGCTCCCACCATCCGCCACCCGTGCCGCGCAAGAGGCAGCTGCCTCACTCGCTGCCTCACTCCGCTTGCCCCCTCCTCGGCGCTGCAGGAGCGCGCCGACGCCTCCCACTTCACGCTGTCCAACCAGCAGCGGGTGGCGGTGGCGGGCAGCCCGCCGCGCGAGCCCCCCACCATGCGGCGGGTGGCGTCCGCAGGTGCTTGGCCGGGTGGACAGGCTGTGGGGTGGGGTTGATGCGGCAGGCATGTCTTGCTTCTGACTTGCTCCTGCGGCACCTGTCGTGCTACTGTGCTGCCTGGTGCTGCTGCCTGAGTGCTGCCTGCTGACGCGTGTTGGCGCTCCTCATGCCCCTGCCCCTTGTCCTCGCAGGCCACATGAACGGCGGCGGCATGCGGCGCGTGGCCAGCGCGGGCGGCCTGCGGCGCCCGCCCTCTGTCGGCAACTTACAGACCCACAGCCGCAACAGCGGCGGCTCGGAGCTGTTTGACGCGCTGCTGCAGGCCGCCACTGCAGGTGCGGGGAAGTGGGGTTGAGTGATGGGGGGCTGTCCGTGGCGGCGACCGGCAGCGGGCGCTGGCTGCTGTGGTGGCTGCAGCACTGCTGCGGGCAGGTCACGACCAGGAAGTGGGCAAAGGGTGGGGTCGAGCACTGCGCGCTCCGCGCAGCCACCTGACCGCACGCCGCCTGCATTTCACACGTGCCGCAGACCAGGATGCGGCGATTGCGGCGCCCAGCCATGGCGACCCGCCCGTCACCTCCCGCCACTTTGCGCCGGGGCAGCTGGCGCGGCAGCGCAGCCGGCCTTGGGGCGCATCCCACGCCGAGGTGGACAGCCTGCAGGCAGCCATGGATGACTTCCAGGTGTGTGGGTGGCTGTGAGAGAGGTGGTGTGTGTGGCCGGATGGTGTGTGCTGCAGGCAGCCATGGATAACTTCCAGCAGGCAAGCAGAGGGGTGCAGGCCAGGGTTTGGCATGGTGTCGGGAATGCAGGTTGGATGCATGTTTGAAAAACGAGGTGCCTGCTTGGGAGGCTGCTCTGCTGTGTGAATGCGTGAGAGTCGACGCTGCCGACAGGTTTCTGATTGTGTTGGGCTGCCTTCCCAACCACGTGCGTGCAGGAGGACGAGGAGGCGGGGGTGGGCAGCGGCGGCCGGCTGGGCAGCGGCGGCGTGCGGCGGCGCATGCTGCGCCGCAACAGCGTGAGCATGATTCTGGAGAACCCCGTGCTGGCGCAGGTGGGCAGCTGCCGTATGCTGCTTTTCGGTTCTTTCTGAGGGGTTTGGTTGCTGGCAACAGTTGCTGAGAGCAGTGTTGCGCCATGTGGGCGGCGTGCTCCCTTGTTGACAATGCATGCGCTCCCTGCCCACTGGATGCCACACGTGTGTGCCTTCTCGACCGCCTGTTTGCCTTCCTGTTCCTCTGCAGACCGGCACTGTGGACAGCCTCATTCTGAACGCCTACCCGCCCTTCCACGCGCTGCCGTCCATGCACCAGATCCACGAGGGCGGTGAGCTTCATTCGGAATGCAGTTGTGTCCATTCTGAATCAGTGCATGGATTCAAAGTGCTATGCTTGTACCAGATCAACGCGGGCGGTGAGCAGCTGCTGCGCTGCGCTGGGCTATGGCTGGGGTGCCGTGGTTGGGCAGCAGCCATGCGGGCCCGCCGCCGCGAGCTGGCTGCTGCTGCTGCTTGCCAGATCCATCTGCTGCCCTGTGTGCACCAGGCAGCCTCGCCACCGCGAAGCCTCTGTCCTGCACTGCCTGCTGAGGCGCCTGCCTGCGCCTGCCCGCCTGTGTGCGCCCGGCAGCCCTGCGCTCGGCTCACCCCACGAGCCGCCCGCCTGGCCCGCCGCCGCACCCCGCTGCCGCAGAGGACGGCGATGCGCACCCCACGCGCAGCGGCGAGGGCGACACCGAGGCGCAGGTGGAAGGAGAGAATGTGGATGGCCAGGTGCGTTCTGTTCTGTCTTGCTGTTAGCTGGTCCTGAGGTCGGATCCTTTCTGAATGGTTGGGATAGGCGCGGCGAGCGCTGGTAGAGGGGGAGCATGTGGACGGCCAGGTGCGTGTGGGCTTTTGCCTCGCCTCGCCTGCTTGTGTTTGGCAGCGCCTGCTGGCTAGAGTGCTGAGGTGCGTGCCAGCTGCTGTAGCGATCAGGGCAGTGCTTGACCTGGCCTGCCATCAGTCCTGCCCCCGCCGCCCAGCTGGTAACCAAGAGCTCCTCAAGAACCCCACCTGTCTGCCTGCCCTCTTCCCTGCAGCCCGGGCCCAGTGATGAGCACGCCACGTTCCGGCAGGGCCTGCTGCGCCACTTCCACAAGCAGAGCAGCGCTGCCAACCTGACGCGGCTGGCGGGGCCGGGCGAGCTGCGGCGGCTGCAAGAAGAGACCAGGTGCGCCTGGCTGGGGGTTGATGCTTGCAGCGCGCTGTGCTGGAGCCTGGCGCTGGCGGGTTGCTGGCGATCCCGCAGCGTACGCCGGTCTGGCAATCTGAGCCCTGCGCCTCACGTCGTGTCCCCCTGCTCTCCTCCCCTCTCTGCTGCCCCTCCGCAGGCAGCTGCGCGAGGAGAGCAAGGCACTGGAGAGCGAGCTGGAGGAGAGCCGCATCCGAGCCAAAGAGGCCGAGGAGCGTGCCGCGGCAGCCGAGGCGGCGGCGCTGGAGCAGCGCGACGCGGCGCGCCGCGCAGCAGACACCATTGTGCGCCTGAAGCAGCAGCTGGGTGGTGCGGAGCCCCCCGCAGCGCAAGTGAAGGCAGAGGATGGAGGGCGGCCGCAGGAGGGTGCTGCGCCGCCGGCGGCGGAGAACGGCACTGCGGCCGAGAACGGCGCAGCCGCTGGCGAGGCAGCAGGCGCAGCAGCTGCAGCTGCTGCAGGTGGCGACCCCGATTTGGAGGGACTCACCACCTCTGACCAGGAGATTGCGGCGCTGCGAGCCGAGCTGGCAGAGGCCAAGGCCAGCCTCAAGAAGGCGCAGGCGGACCGCAAGGAGCTGGAGCAGAAGCTGCGCCACGCGGCCGCCGCCGGCGGCCTGCTGCACCGCCACCACAGCGGCGGGCTGGCGGCGGCGGCGGCAGCGGCGGCGGCGGCGGCAGCCAGCGCGTATGCCATGCCGTATGCGCACCCCATGGCCTACGCTCACATGTTTCAGGTGCGGAGGAGGAGGGTGAGGTGTGGGGGAGGGTGCTGCTGCAGGCAGCTGGAGGAAGAGGGTGAGGTGCGGAGGAGGGCCAAGTTGGCGGGCTGATCTGATTGCTGCCGAGTTGTCGGCTGCTGGAGCTGTGGGCGCTGCTGCGTGCTGTGGCCCTTGCGCGCTCACACCTCCAGCGCACATCCAGTGCCCAGCTGCTGCTTGCTGTTTTTCATCTCAAGGCACTCGCAAGGCACCCTCCTGCACGCTCATCCCTCACACACCCACACCTGCTGCCCCTCACCCCGCAGATGCCGCCGCTCAACCCATATGGCGGCATGCACCCCGCCTTCCGCCCGCCCGTGTCTGCAGCCATGCAGAAGGTGGCCTCCATGCCCATCCTGGGCCACCCGGTGAGCGTGAGGGGGTTGCCGCACGGCTGAGTTGGCGGGTGTGCGATTGGATCACGCATGGAGCTGGATGCACATTGTGGGCCGCCCAGCGAGCGGCTGGTCTGGCGCTGCTGAACAGTGCTGGGTGTGGAAGAGCACATCGAAGCGCAGTGTGCAGTAAGAAGATCTGAAATGGAGCACTGCCGATTGTTCCTCTCCCGCCTGTCCCGCTGCCCTCCAGCCTGGCGTCTCACCCCCACGCTCCGCCCCTCCACACCCTTCACCTGTGCAGGGCATGCTGTCGCCGCAGGCCGCCGGCGAGCGCGAGGGGCAGAAGCGGCGGGCAGAGTCGCCCATCCCTGAGGACGGTGAGTGGGCTGCTGGGATTTGAGTGCTGGCTGGCGCTGGCTGGGAGTCCTGGCTTGCTGCTGCCGCCGCCGCTGCTGCCGCCGCGCCGCGGCCACTGCTGCCCCCGCCCCAGCCGCCGCCGCCGCCGCCGCTGCTGGTCCACCAGTGCTACCTGTGGCATCGGTTGTGCTGGGTGGCGTGCCGAGTGCTGGGGGCTGCGTCAAGCTGCTTCCAAACCTGCTCGGCCCCGCCACGTCTCTGCTGCAGAGGAGCACGGTCACGTCGCCAAGCGGCCGCACCCCACGCATGACAGCACCTCGCCGCGCAGCCTGCAGCAGGCAGCGGCGGCCGCGCCGCCAGCCGAGGCAGCTGTTGCTGGCGCCGCCGCTGTGGCAGCAGCCGAGCCGGCGGCAGACGCAGCAGCACCTGCTGGCAAGCCGCCTGCCCCTGCCTCAGCACCCCCGTCTGCACCCGTGTCGGCGGCCATTACGGGTGGCGGCAGCAGCGACAACGCCAGGAGCGGGCTGGCGGCAGTCAGCCACGACACCGAGCGTCTTGTGGACGCTATGATGAGCGACGCTGCTGGCAACATTGTGCATTGACAGCTGCGACCCTTGGCTGTGCTGGAGTAGCAGCTCCCCTCTGCTGCTGGCCCACCGCAGCCACTGACCCGTTTTGATGAGCCGATGACCCTTTTTCCCCAGCCTGCCCCACAACCGTACCCATTTCAGTCAAAACCGCTTAGCCCCACCCTTCTGTTTGTGCTGGTGCGTGTGCTGCTGCGTCTTCACTGTTGTGCCCATTGATTGCCCTTCCCCACGCGGCCGATTGCGGTGCCGCTGCCCCTGACTCGTGCGGTGTGCGTCTGCAGCCATTCCTCCTATTGCTCCTGAACCGGTGCCGACATTTGGCCCGGCGCCCCCGGGCTACCACATGCCACATCCCTTGCCAATTTCATTGCGCTGTAACAGGCAGAACAGCTTCTGGCTGCCGCAGTTTCAGAGCCCGTCCAGCCGCAAGCCCCGCTTGGCAAACGTCGCCTGCACCTCCCTACGTGCCGCTGCCGCCACCTGCTGGTGCCGCGCCGCAATGTGCTGCGGCGGCGTGTCCCGCCGTTCCTCACCGCCTGGTCCTGCTGCTGATGGTTCAAGCCCCGCTGCAGCTGGGCGGCCGCCCCTGGCCGGGCTGGCTTGCACGCTGCCAGCCGCCAGCAGCTCGGCTCCCACCGCCCCCAGGCCGCTGCATGCCACCGGCACTGCGATGCCAGCCTCTGGGGAGTCGGGCTCTCCAGTCAAGCTGCTGCCCCGGGATCCCAGCCGCTGCACCACAGGGCAGGTGGCCGCGCCCTCGACGCTGGGATGCCTCTCATCACCTGCCGTCGCTGCCGCTGGCTGGCTGAGCTCTGCGCATGGCTGCGGCTGTGGGCTGCCGCCGCTGTCCTGCACAGCTGCCTCGGCAACATCCTGCCCAGCCGCGCTGTGGTCCTTGATAGGCTCCAGCGCAGCTCCCGCTGCCGGCAGCTGACCAGACTCGACGAGGCTGGGGCAGCCCTCATCACACGCAGCACCTGTCGGCGGCAGCTGCACGAGTGCAGTGGGGCAGGCCTTGCTCTCTGCTGCCTCTGCTGCCTCCGCCTCCCACTGCTCAGAACACTGGGGCTCCCTCGCCTTCTGTGTGCTCTCCACTGCCTCTTCTGGCTCCTCTGCTCCGTCCTGCGCTGCAGACTGCACACCAGCAGCGCTGGAGCTCGCGCCCTGCTCTGGCCCGGAGGCTGTGCAGGGAATGCCACTGCCACTGGCTGGTCCTGCCTGCTCAGTTGCTGCAGCCGGGACCACCGGCTGTGGCCCGCCGTATCCACCTACCTTGTCGCTGCCCACTGACACAAAGCAGGTTGTGCCTGCTGAGGCTGCAAGCTGTGCCGTGTTGTGTTCTCCAGCATTGCTGAGCGACCGCCAGCGCGCTGCCGCAGTTGCTGGCCGGCGGTCAGGAGAAGCTGGGCGGCCGCTGGCCGGGCGTGCCGCTGATGCTCGCGCAGCTGTGGCTGGTCGCGGGCGGTGCTGCAGCTGGAGCTCGGCCACCAGCAGGGCATAGCGTGCCTGCGGGGTAGGTTGGCGCAAGGCAGCAACAGATGCGGTGAGCGGCACCTTTGCGCAATTCCTAGAAATCCATGTCAAGCAACAACTTTGCGCTACAACTCCACCGCCCCATCCCTGCTCAGGCAGCACACCTCTAATGTGGAGAGGGGCACTGGCTGGGCATGGAAAGTGGGTGTGGCAGGCGGCCCGCTAGCAGCTGCCGCCGAAGGCGGGGTCAGCCCAGGCCCATCGCCATGCAGCAGCTGGCGGCGCTGCGCCCGCTCCGCCGCCCGCTCCTCAAAACCAAAGGGGCGCTGCTGCTCCAGCAGCTGATGCCGCCGCTGCTCGTGAGACGCCTGCCGCCTGGCCTCTCGCTGCTCCTCCTGCTGCTGGTAGCGAGGTTCCATTGTGGACAGCGGCAATGGAGAGGCACGGAAGGGGTGGGGTTGCTCCTGCAGCTGCTTCAGTGCTGCATCCTGCTCGCCCTTGACCTGCGCGTGAAAGGGAAGAGTGAGGGCACTGGGTGCGCTGCATGCAGGCCATCAGTTGTGAGGTTGCTGCGATCTGCACCATGCAGCTGTTGGCGTCTGCTCCCACACATCAGCCCCCACAAAACAGACCCACCTGCATCAGTGGCTTGACCTTGCCGGTGGTTGGGCGCGGCAGGCCAGGCGCCTGAACGGGGCTGTAACAGCTCAGGCCAGGTGCCGTGAGCGGCCGCTGCTGCAGGCGCTGCTGGCAGCCCAGCAGGCGCTCTGTGGGACTGTGTGGCAGCCCTGCTGGCGGCGGCATAACGCCCTCGCTGTTGCCAGTGCACGGCCGCTCTGCAGCTTCAAAGTGGGTGTCTCCAGCAGCCAGCATTATCCCCAGTCTGGATGGCAGCGGCGGCGGCGCTGCTTCCACCACCTGCTGCTCAGCGGCCACCGCTGGCTCAGCCTCGCTGCCTGCTGCAGCAGTGGCAGGCACTGGCACGCCAGTGCCCAGCTGGCGCACACCCGCCATAAGCTCGTCCACCCCTGCAGGGCAAGCACATTCCAGCGGAACAGCCGACTATTCGGCACCCGACAGCAGCACCTCAGCACTCAGCCACAGGTAGCCAGCCCCTCTCACCAGCCGAAGCATCCTCCTCCTCCTGCTGCCGGCGCTGCCGGTGAGGCGCCAGCGCCTGCTGCAGCCTGGCCAGGTGCGCCTGGAAGCGCTCCTCACTGTAAGCCCCCGTGGCCCGCTGTAGCTCAGCACCCTCCAGCGGCTGCCCCAGCGCAGCCGGCCAACGCCGGCCAGAGCTGCTGCTGAACTGCCCAGCTGCGGCGGACAGAGCTCCCTGCTGCGGCCGGCCTGCTGCTGCGGACAGATCGGGCATGACGGGTGCAGCGCCATTGGTTGATGGCACAGCACAGCCAGCAGCCGGCTCATCGGATTGGGTGGGC
Organism: Chlorella sp. CH2018; assembly: GCA_009928355.1. Taxonomy (NCBI): domain Eukaryota; kingdom Viridiplantae; phylum Chlorophyta; class Trebouxiophyceae; order Chlorellales; family Chlorellaceae; genus Chlorella; species Chlorella sp. CH2018. Next base: position 3,006 of record VIYQ01004033.1, on the reverse strand, counting down.
CGCCAGGCCGCAATGCCGCCGCGCTCTGTTGCTGCCAATGCAGACTTGCTTGAAACCACATCGCCCGGCTTGGACGAGAATCTGCCTGTTCGGTTCGCAGCGGCTGCTGGCTGCCGCCGCACAGGCGCTGCAGACCTCTTGGGCTGCGCCAGCTGCTCCAGCCGCTCCCGCCTGCTCTGCTTTGCACTGCCTGCTGCACGGCCCTGTGGATGCTGGCCCACTGCTGCCGAACCGCGTGGCGGAGGCGAGGCTGCACGCGTGTAGAAAGCTGGCCGAGCGCCGCTGCCTGCTGCCACTGCCGGCCGCCGCTGGGGTGCTGGCGCCTTGCTGGGAATGCTGGCTGTGCCCTGTGGGATGGCCCCAAAGCTCCACTGCTGCTGAGGGATGGCTGCCTTGGGCGGTGGCTTAGGCAGCCGAGACGAGCGGAGCGCTGTGGATGGCCGGGAAGCTGCAGGCTGGCTTGCAGGGACACCGCAGCTGGCTGCAAGCTGCCCTGCCGGTGGTGCGGCCAGCGTATGTGCAGCTGGCAGCTGGCCAGCAGCCGGGCAGACCTGCTCCTGCGCTGCAATGGATAAGCCTGCTGGTGGGCTGGCCGCCCTGCTGGCGCTTGCACTGCTGGCCTGCGGGCTGCCCGTCAGCACCGTGTCATCGGCTGCATCTGTGAAGGAGTGCCGCTGCTGGCTGCCGTGTGCTACATCACTGGCCAAAGGCTCATCCTCTCCTAGGCCTGCCAGCGGCGGCAGCTGGGTAGGCTCGCCCTCTTGCGAATGGGCAGCACCGCCATTGCCGCCCGCCTCTGCGCTGCCACAGCTTGCAAGGGACACCGCGCTTCCGCTGGCCTCGGGCAGCAGCTCACTAAACTGCTCACTGCACTCCGCCGCGCTCTCATCCAGGTGGCTGACCTCCTCCGCTGGTGTCGCCTCTGGGGCAGCAGCTCGGGTCTGCAGGCGGCCCAGCAGGCCTGCGGCGGTGCGTGTGGCTGCGCTGGTGCTGTTCAGCAGCCCTGACAGCAGCAGCGCCTCGTCATCCGGCGCTGCGGGCGGCGCTGCCTCTAGGGCTGGGTGTGGCTGCGGCGGCGCCTCCTCCGGCACCGCCCCCGAGGCCTCACGGCTGGCCGCCGCCGCGCTGGGCTCTGCACTCGCCTGCCGGCTTTGCAGCGCCTGCACGTAGCGGTACGTGAACGACTGGGGGTGGCATTGAAGGTATGCAGTGTGCGGGAGGGGAGCAGGCAGGATGCGGCGGCGGGGAGCGGCGGTGGCGGCGGGGCGCCTCGGCGGGGTTGGAATTGGGCCGGCAGTGATGTGGGCCTTACCTTTGAGGCCGCCAGCCGCGCCACCAGGCCCCCGCCGAAGCGGGAGGCGAGGGCGGCGCTGGTCAGCGGCGGGTCGCGTGTTTCAGCCGCCACCTGCATCGGCTGTGGGAAGTGCTTGCGGCCCGAGGGATGAAACAGGTGACAGCTGGGGCGCTGGAGGCAAGCGGGACTCGCCGCCGCAACCGGTCCTCATGCATGCCACCGGCTTATATGTTGGCCGCTCCCGCCCGTGCCGGCAACCCGCGGGCGATCGCCCCGCGTCTGGGCCTGCCCAGGAGCACCCAGCGGCGCGCCAGGCCAATCGTTCAAGCCCCGCGAGCAGCCGGGCGGCGCGGGCACCGTGCACACCGCATCTGCGAGCTGAGTGGAGCCATCCGCAGTGCGCGGGCAGCGCGCCGCGACCAACAGCTGCCGCCGCCGCCGCCTGCCGCCACTCCCGAGCCAAGGCGGCAGCACGATGGCCGGCGGTGGCAAGGGCGTCAAGTATGCAGAGGCGGCCCACACGGCGGCACGGACCGCGGAGATGCAGGGCGGGCTGCTGGAGTGCGTGGTGCCCGCCAACAACATCGTCCGCGAGTTCCTCTTGTGAGCGCCGGCTGGGTGGGTTTGGAGGGTGGCGCTGTTGCCTTCTGCCGCTGCCACACCTGACCAGCTCACACATTGCGCCCACTCTAGCCTGCCGCTGCGCCTAGCCCTTCACCAGGGAGGTGCGGCAGGAGCGCATGTCCAGGGCCGTGGAGCACACTGACCAGCTGGCGGGGCAGATGAAGCGGGCGGCGGATGCGCTGGTGTCGCACCCCTTCCGTGTGTGGGACGGGCCCTCCGCACAGCGCGTCAAGGGCTGCGGCCCCGCCATGGCACGGGTGCGAGGATGGGCTGGGAGATGGCTAGCTGGCTGGCTGGGGCAGCTTGTGTGGCCGCCGTGCGCAGCGGTGCTGCTGCACCGTTTCATGCCGGTGTTGCATTCCCGCGCCCAAGCCTGCAGCTTGCTGAGCACCTGCTGCACGCTGCTGGGCCACTGCACCCCCTGTCTTTGTGGACAGGTCCTGGTGGACAACCTGTGGCGGCTGTACCCGGCCGAACCGCCCGAGGAAGAGGAGCTGGAGGAGGTGGCGCGCCAGGAGGCGGCACTGAAAGCGGCCGCGGTGAGGGGCCGCTGGGCTGAACGGCTGAGTTGGAGGGCTGGGCGCCTAGCTGCATGGCATAGCGCCATGTCCTCAAAACGGCTTGCCAAGCTAGCTCGTCTGCTGCGCCCTGCTGCATCGCCTTCTCCTGCAGGCAGCGCAGCGCAAGCGCAAGAAGCAGGAGGCGGCGGCCGCCGCAGCTGGAGGCATGGATGCCCTTGCATCTGGTCCAGCAGCGACTACAGGCGTGCCGGAGGGCCTAGCGGCAGCCGCTGATGCAGCGGCAGAGGCAGCGGCGGGCGGCAAGGGGCGCAGCAAGGCTGCGCAGGAGTACATTCCCCAGCTGGGCAGCGCGCCCTATGCCTTCCTGCTGGTCATGCTGCAGGCACGCTGCGCGTGCTGTGGTGCATGCTTGTATGTCACACGTGTGCCGCCTGCTCTGCCTGCTGGCTGTTGTGCCTGGTGATTGGAGCCTCGGCTCTTGTGCCATCGCTCCATTGCTGCCGCCGATGTTGCAGCCATGCCACGGCCACCTCAACATCCCGCCCGCCCGCCCCGCTGCTGCTACCT